>JARYHS010013631.1:39693296-39732295 GCA_031002005.1 Vandiemenella viatica | reverse complement strand
AAACATCATTCCCTGAGCAACATGTATTCACGTGGGCACTAGGGGATAAGGCCCTTTGGAAGATGATGTCCTCGATCCCCTTGAGATACTGTCAATGGCCTCGAACGTGTTATTGCAGCTGGCTGTCACGTCTCGTATCGCCTTTGTTAGCTTCTACTTGTTGTGCCTCTCAACAGCGTTGAGGCTGCTACTGACGTCATGACAACATACCAACCAGCGCGCAGTGGTCCTGTCCTCAAACCTTTGGTAACATAAAAGTATGAATAGTACTAATGCACTGCGCATGTGCTTCTTTCTCGTCCCCCTTGCGCCAGCCTACAGAACTTTTTAATATATCCTAAAGCATGTATTTAAATTGAATGCTGTATAGGACTTAATCTACGTTAAACAACGGAGATAACGAAATGGTCTTTTTCTATAAAGATGAAGTAATTAACAGAAAGATTAGACTTTGTTTCAAGCTAGTTTAAATCGTGGAGACGTTTCCTGCGAGTTTTCTGTTGAAGGTTAATAGGTAATATCATGATGTTTTTACAGATTTTTAATTCTTTTCAATTCTTCCGCTGATTGTATAGTCATATCTTTATCGGTTTAGCGGGTGTGCGTTATCAAAGCATTCTGACGCCCAACATTTCTCCGACTTAACTAGCTAAAATCGTTATTGCTCTGCTCCTATAGGTGATTGGTTAATGTTAATATACATAAACATTCCTCGAGAACTGCTATACATAACAGCGAAAACCGCATGAAATATTGTGCAGTGGTTCTCATATAGAGAAAAGACGCGGGTTGGAGACTTTATTTGATAGAAATCCGGAGGAAATTAATCAAGCAGAAAACTCTGGTGCATTGTTTTCGTCTTGAAAACAAGAGTGGTTAGCGATTTGGGGATTCAGTGGCTGAAATGGCTGGCAAGGGCTCGATAGTTACTAATCACAACCAGAGGTCTAACTGTCACTTAAACAGACTCATTATTTTGAATTCCAGTAAAACGGTATTTCTCCTTTATATGTTGGGTTTACCAGACTAGATTAATTGTCCAATATAGCTGTGGATTTAGCGGCGTATTGTTGCCACTTCGGCTGCCAACCTTAGAGAACTCCCAGCCAATAAAGCCTAACTACTAATTATTATAGCTACTCTTAACCTATTTATTGGTTGCAGTGTCCGTGATTTCATCTAAGTGATAAAGAGAAGCAGTTTTTTATTCACCTTCCGCTATTAATTCACTAAATTTTGCCATGAATTTTATGATGAATCATCATCAGGGTAAATACAAATAAAATGGGGTTTTAGAAAAGAACAGAAGTAATACAAATAATTACATATGTTGTGATTTTTAATCATTAATTAATTAACAATGGATGAAAACGACGCAATAATTCAGTAACAAGGTTAAAATTTATTTTCTAAAAAATTAGAATTTAAATATTTTACAACGGTACATAAAACTATGGTTATTGTGTACAGCACTGCTCGCGTGATGCATTGAAATTCTTTTTATTAAATAATAATAAGTTTCGGCGGAAAAGCTTCCACCAGACAATATTAAATTGATAGATTTTTATTAAGAATCAATTAAATTAGCTAATGCTTTTTTATTTCTCAGTATATCGATGTCACATCGAAACAGAAATTAAGCTACCACTAACGTGACAAAATCTATCACTATGCACAGTTTCGATAAAAATCTTTGGTTTTTGCTTGTCTGTGCACCCACATGCAAAAATTCCAATATTTTCTATTTTGATCTCCATATCATCGAGAATTATGTTTCTGATCTAGAAAAAAAGTGTCATATGTGTTAACTGATTACATAAACCGTCAGTGTGTGAAATTTCATTAAAACGCGTTCATTAGTCTTTACGTTATGCGTGGACAGACAGTAAAACAATTGTCCACTTTTGACGTGTGTAGCATTTTAACTGTGTTATTAACCTGGATAAAAATTACTTTACAGTAAATAACATAAACTTTATCTAAGTGCTATTCTGTTTAAAATCAGGACATTAGTTTTTGATTGATACACAAACAGACCGAATGACAGACAAAAATTCTTATTTTTACTGTTTTGGCGTTGTATCATCACTCTTTGCAATCACTCTTTCCGAAATAAATTTATTGACCAGAGACAAATTTTATATAATATCATTACATCTAACCACATGATCACGCTTTCAGTTTGTAGAAAATATCTACATAAAATTATGCTTGTTCTTGCACCTTGTAAGCAAGCGTCCCTTAATTACGCGAAGCACCCCTCCCCCCCCCCCCCTTGGTGAGATTTGGTGATCTGGCCGGACAGCCCCCCTCCCCCTATGACGAGGTGAAATCTTGGCTCCCTGACGTCGGGATTGGCGTGTTTTGTAGACACTTTTTTTCTAACTCTATTGTTCTTCCAGGGATTAAAAATATGACGTGAGATTTGTGTCAACCCCTCCACTTGGTGAGATTTCGCCGGAAACCCCCCCCCCCTCCCCCTTCCAATGTCCAGAACCAATAAAAGGACCAAAAACATAGTGTTTCATCAATTATAACTTATAACATGATATATCAGAAATACCCAATACAGTAACACCTATTTTTGTCGTACATATTTAAAGAAATCTACATACTTACAATGCGATTTATAATTAGTTGCGAGTCAGGTAATTAGTTTTTGCTTTCGCCGTTCACCCTTATGTTTATGGTGTTTTTGCGAAGTGGGAACGCACCTCACCAAAAACCCATAAGATCCAGTTTCCAAACGTGATCAGTACTGGAGTATTATTGCTCTTCATCATGACCCACTAATAGGAAAAGTTTTCTTTATGAATGTGATTGTTCCGGGGAAAAATAAATGGTTGGTATAGTGTGCATTTCGTGGGAGGGTCCAAAGTTTTTTTAAAAAGGCTTATCGACCCGTCGATATCTAGGTTATTAAAGCCGGGAGAGGTTCGGGGCAAGGAACGGGAAGGAATTCAGCCATTCACCTGGAATGACTTCGTGAAACCGTGGAAAATCAAATTCAGAATGCCAGTAGCGAAGGGTCCAAGGAACCTTCGGAATTCCCATTAAGCTAGTCCCAGCGTTTGGAAGCCAAGAGCTGGCAAGCTTTGCGACAATGCGACGTGAAGCGAAGACAAAGCCGCCGGAAGCCGTCAGCAGGTGTACCGCCGACTGAGCTGTACGGATGGCCGCCTCTTCCTTCCGCCTCGCGAGCCAATTGTCTTGCCGCCACGCCTCCTTCCTCGGTGTCGTGGGAAACACAGCTCTCCTAATTTGTTTTCTTAATGTGTTGCAATATATGCCACGAAGAATACTGAAACACTGTTTTTGTTTTTTCAGATGGCCACATGATCAACACGAACTGCTCATCGTCACACAACAGGTGAGTGGTTGCTGCAACACTAGTGTTAGTGTGTAGTATTTTTTTGTTTAGGGCTTTACGTCTCTTCGAAGTCATTACAGGCGGGATAAGTCTGAAGGCAAGGAACGGGAAGGATTTAATCGATAGTCTTTAGTAGGAACCATTGTGGAAGTAAATTGGAGTGATTTAGAGAAAACATTGAAAACCGAAATTTTGATGGCCTGACGTGGATTCGAACCCACGCTGTCTAGAATGCGAGAACAGACTGTTACCGCTCATCCCCACGCTCGGTGGCTACAAGACGCCGATTGATCTGGATCAAGATGTGTGTATCAGCACATTCCTGATAGCGAGAAATCTAAAAGCAGAATTGCTGTACTACTAAAAAGACATCACTCTGGTTATTCTGAAATAATGACTACGGTTGTAGACTGTATTTTATTTCTTTACTCCGTAATTGAAAACTAAATACTGAGCTCTCCAAATGTTTATAGCTACCGAAACTGTTTCTTTCGTCCTCATTAGGGGGCTTCCATAAACTACGAGGTTTTTTTGAACACATAATTTTTTCCACCTATTAATTCCAGAAAATATTTTTTGGTTTGTTTCCTGACCAGACTATTGTTAAAATTATTGCGTAATTTATGAACACGACCAATATTAGCTTTATATTATTTTCTATACTTATAAATATTGTGAATGAAATTGGTGACACTAACCACTCCTACAAACGATCAATTGGGAAAATCTCTTTCACAGGTACAGTCAGGGATCGTTTCCTTCTCGAGCTTCTACCAACAAAAAAAAAATATCATCTCATTATTCATTGTTTATTAATTAATAGAATAGAACAAACCGTTCTAGTACTCAATCCCTTACATCTGGCCTCGTAGTTTATGGACGCTCCCTAATCAATCAAATCTGAACTTTGTTTTGCTAACGATGGTATTTATCTTTTGTCTATAGCTACTTTCGGATTTTCTTTTAAAAAATGAATAGTGCAGAAATCGAGTAAATACTAGTGTGATGAACCAATTTCCCTGCTTGGAGGCGTTATATCACTTCATCTTACAGATTTAATTGAAATATTTTTCTCTTGCAGTGTCGGAATAAATAATTCTTAAATCTGTGATTTAGTAGATAGAAGAATAGAAACAATTATTTACTACAACTATCTACTAACATCGAAAATATATTACCTACGCTGTTTCAGAATTGCAGAATCTCAATAGTTTAATAATGCTTTTTATTATAATTAAGCCATTTTTGTAACTACAGTGAATATTTAATATTAAGATATAAAAGAAAAAGAGTCTTACTTGGGGCATAAATAAAAAATACGGAAATCATTTTTAATGGCATATACATTTATTTTATGTTTAAAATAAACGTACGGAACCTGGTCGGTAAGAGTAAACATTCGGCCTTGGCATTCAGGAGGACTATGCTTGTTACGGCGATTGAGAGTTCTTTTATCCATGATTTCTCGAAATCACTCCAGATTCCTATCCGTTCCTTAATAACCATTCTCTCCAGTCTCTAATAGCTACGATGTCGACTCGCCGTAAAAAAAACCTAATAATAATAATAAGTAAACGTGTGGCACTGACAGGTCAGCTTTAACGGGATAATTGAATACTGTTCGTAAATACCACTTCCAAAAATGAAAAAAATAAGTTTTGTGGTTTTGGTAGCTCTGTCTGTGTAACATGTTAGTGACAGTGTGGCATATTTAAATTCCTCCCAAATGAGGGAAATCAAAATACAGCCCTGAGGTAATTAATCATATTTTAGGTAAATGTACGTGGGCGGGCTCAGGAAAGGAGGAGCATTCGTACACGTTTTTGTAAGACGTTGCGCAGAATGCTATAGTCAAAAATTTATGTCGGATCTAGGAACTTTTTAAAACTCTATGTGTGGAGCAAAGCACTTTACGGTAGCGAAACATGGACTTTAGGAATGCCGGAAAGAAGGAAAATTGAAGCTTTTGAAATGTGGTTCTACAGAAGAATGCTGAAAATTAAGTAGACAGACAAAGTAAGAAATGAGCGAGTTTTGGAAATGATAGGTGAGGAAAGAAGTTTGTGGAAGAATCTTACAAAAAGAAGAGACAGGCTGCTAGGTCATATTTTGAGACATGTTGGATTGGTTAATTTGCTGGTGGAGTGAACGGTCGAAGGTAAGAACTGTAGAGGAAGACAGAGATTAGAATATATGAAGCAGATAATTGAGGATGTGGGCTGAAACGGATATGTAGAGATGAAAAGGTTAGCACAGGATAGGAAAGGATGGAGGATTGCATCAACCCAGTCGAAAGACTGATGACAGCAAAAAAAAAAAGGGAAGGGAGGGGGGGGGGGGAATAGCAGATGTTGTATAACTTGATAGATGAAGAAAATTTCTAACAATTTTGTCAGTCTTCACACAGCATAACTTACTGGTTTTGACGAAATGTGTAGAACAAAAATAAAAGACTGAATACTGAGAGGAATTAATTATGGTACCAGTTTTGATACCGTTTTCCTGTTCCGGCTTCAAGCAACGGTATGGATTGTGATGTAAGATTGGGGCAAGTGTATTCATCTCCTGCCACGTATTTGACTACGAACTTCAGTAACCTGATGTAGAAGTTGATGTGTGGCTCTGTGATGGAAATGTCTGGCAGTGACGCAAGCGACGACTATATAAGGAGTATATTACTTTCCGTGGACAGCATACGCCGGTCAAGTCATGCAGTGTCAGCACACAGCTAAAGGGGGAAAAAGGAGCACGACATGGCATGAGTTATGACGGAGCGTATTTAATGAGCTGCCGCTCCATCAATAAAGTAAATGTTTGGTAAGGCGACGCCGGCACGTTATTGGGTTATGCGCCGTGATTAGAATTTTATAAGCGCCTAAGTGGTCGCCGTCAACAAAAACTCCCCTGGCTGTTCGCCTTGCCCCGACTGAGCAAGGTCATCGCCGCTACCCCCGTGACAGCGTAATGAGCCCCCAGAGATTATCACGTCGTAATTACACAGAGAGTACGTCCGGCGCTCACGTGTTCAATCAAAGCTTCCACACTCCTCTCCCTGAAAGTTTCCTGCGTCTTAAAAATCTCTATTATTAGAGCGTTGAAGGAGATACCTCCATCAAGTGAGGTCACGGAGTAACAACGATTGGCTAACCCTAATTTTCTGTGCTGTTTGTTCCGAGAGGAGTACGAGGGTCTGATTAAAAGACGAGTCTGGGATTGGACGTAAATTGAATGAAAAACAGTAATCAGTCGTGTTTGAGACGGTTTGATTCATCTTTCACCTGCACACGAGACACGTCACAAGGGTGGAGGGGATGACCTTGGGCAGTTGGCCAAGGCGAACAATACGGACAGCCTGGGTGGACTGCGTAACATGGTTTATCTTCGTTTCGTCTACTTGAGCTCTCTGAATGCTCTCGGGCTGCACAGAGTAGTTGTTAAATGTTGACCTCGCGTCTCGAGAGTCGCCGAATCGAATTTGGCCTCTACAATTGGTGGTTTTAATTATGTGTTGTGTTCGTTCGGTGTTACTCTTGATATCTGGATCAATAATTGTAGTAACGAAATGACAAATGTCTAGAAAATAGAAAACTGTGAATGCCTCTGTGGCCGTAAAGGCCCAACGCAAATTTTATGTTTAAAATCCTCTCTGAATAGATGAAACGATGGTGTATTAACGCTTATGTGATTACCGTCTGTTTATGCTAATCCTCTTCATTGATTACTTTTATGTACAAAATGATGAATTAAAAACTAATTATACTTAATGAATAATAAAAAAATAGTTTGAAATTTTTACTAAAAAATAAAACCTATTCTAAAAAACTGTATGGGGTTATTATTGGAGACCGAAGAACAACCTGAATAAAATATTTTTTTTAAATAATAATTTATAGAGGAACTTCATTTTCACCGTGCAGAAACTTTTTCATACAAACATTTGGTCATTAATTTTTTTAAAATATAATATGGCAGTTATGTAAAAATGCCTAAAAACAAAAATAAAAAAATCGGGGTAAAACATTCCTTTGAGGTGTGAGAAATAGAATTCGTACTGACCATGAACATTTCTGCAACGTTATCTTTCTTTTTTCTTTTTTTTTTTTTCCAATGGAGCTACGCTGTAACATTAGAAACGTGTATGTTACTACCGCTGACTAATTTAACTTACTAATTTTATCGAGAACGGAGTCACGTTAGGATAAACTACGTTAAACAAATAATAAGAGGTCCCAGATGTACTCATTAAAAATATTTCATCTCTGTTAGCTGCCCGGTCCTGCTGAACTCACCTTCGAGGTGTTAATCTTGATGTGTGATTGGTTAACGTCATCCCGATACTTGTGAGAATGAATTTTCCTACAAGTAAGAAAATAGTCACCTCTGTAGATACAGTCTTCCGGCATAGGAACTACACCGTCCATCTTTCTTGTAAGAAATGAATTTTAGCAACAAATGAAAATTAAATTACAAAAAATTCGTTAGACATAATTTTGGAGTATCCAAATGAAACAATAGCACCTGGTTTAAAAAATTGTTGTTGTTAACAACCGTGATTATAGTTTCAGTGGACTGAGTCTCATAAAATTCCCAAATTGAGTTTTTTAAGTACTGGACAAAAACAGATGCAAAAAGTAAAAATTTAAATTAATACCTATTTGTACCTTTAGAATAAATTTCAATCAGAGTAACATTCCTAATGTGGATACATTTAAATAATTTCTGGATTTGGTAATAACCTTAACTTTTTGTAACAGCTTTAGTGACGAAGCCTTTTTGACGGTTACCATAAGAACAAAACGCTGCTTTAAATGAGCTAAAAGTAGACCTGATCTGGAGATCAGAGCATTTATCCTAAGAACTGATGTGAAAGCCACTTGCATGACTGAAAAGAACGCTGTGTCGAGTTCGTTTCAGTTTATCACTGTGACATTAGTCTCTGTCGAAAGTACGAAAGTTATCGGGAAGCTCTTTTTACTGTGGAGGGCGTAACGAATCGGGTGCCGAGGTGGCAATTACCTCTGGCATACCAACCTACTGGTTGGGTCTTGGCTTGATCCTATCGAGCGGGCATCGCGGCTGCCACCACAATTAAAATAGGAGTTCCGGCTTAGACAGATCAGCCACGAGATCATAACGCAACTCGAATAAATGTAGAACACTGAATTTAATATTTTGACGGTATGTTTGGTTTAATTAGAAAAAAAGTCATTTGTTACGTTACTGTTGACACAAAAACGTGCGAGTATGCTGCCATCTAACGGCAAGCAGTCGCATCTCATGTTCCTGAATGCTACCCGTCCGTTTCCCGCCATTTTTCAGCCAATGGGAGAAGTGGCTCCTGAGTACTGAAGTGTGTATTTACTTTGGTTCTGAGATCATCATTTTATTCCTCAGTATTGAGAGCACGAAATGAATAGAAATACAGAATCTTTCCGACGGATTGACGCATAATGTTTTGTATGACAAAAAAAGTTACTATATTCCCATACTCAACCTGTAAGAATACAAGTTTAGCGTAAGATCGTGGAAAGTATCTAAACTAGTGATGCCTTCAACTACTTAGGAGGCATCCATTAATTACGTGAGGTGAAATAGGGGCGGGGGGGGGGTACTGTGAAATCTCATCGGGGGGGGGGTACTGTGAAATCTCACCGGGGGGGGGGGGGGTCTACGGAAATCTCACGGGAAGTTTTTTTGGGGAAAAAAATTTGGACTGTAGAGCTAAAAAAAATGTCTACAAATTGAGCGAATGTCGATTTTAGGGGGTATTTCGGCTAAATGTGGATTTGTGACCGGATTTTGAAGCGTGAGACCTAAAAAAAAGGAAAAACACCTCAGGTAATTTATGAATTTACCCTTACGACATTTCTGTCAATCTTTGTAACTAGAGAACGAATTCTGTTATCGATTTAAGTAAAATATTCCATTTATAATGAAACCGAGTATGTAAGATTTTTATTATATACATTTCAAATAAATACAATTAAGTTTTCCTTGTTTGCCGGTCTTATCTCTAATTTCAATTCTGCAAATTTAAACTGAGTTATAATTTAAATAGCACCTGAAATAAACAGACAAGTATGAATATATCAGACAAGAGGTGCCTTTTTTTACATCGCTGAATGAAATAGAACTACATCATAAGTGAAACAAATAACTGTTATTGAACTCTGGCGTACTATTTGCCGAATTTTCGCCTGTGGTAAAGCTTCATTCGACCTAGTCGTATTGCTTTTCTTCTTCTTAGTGTAGGAGTATTAGTGAACACAAGAGAACCGCTGTTTAAACCGAAATCTAGAAATGAGTAGGTACAGAATTTACGTTTTAGTGAATCAGTATTTTCTGCAGGTAAATATTAGCGTGGAAAAACTGATGGGATAAGAATCTCGAATCTTATTACTCATGTTACTTATTTAAAGAATATTTGAGATGTTATCAAATTACTTTCACATTGCTGAGTTTGAACAACCATGAAATTATCTTGTGTTAATTGATACACATTTAAGTGATACAGATGCTTTCTGAGTGACCGCGGACTTTATCCAGTTTTTAAAATCTAACTGATGAGCTATTTAAAACCTCATTATCGAGTCTGTTAGGTAGACAACGAGCCGTTTTCTAACTTAGGTGGTAAATAAACTGCTCCATATTTATTCATAAATACAGAAGGGTTTTACCCTTTAGACCGTAATGCGTTGTATGGGTTTTTTGTTTCTGGATCGAATATTCAGAGTCAGTAAATAATAAATGGAAATGGTATTTATATTCTAATCCTAGGCAATTTTATATTTCAGTATGTTAAATTAGTGCAATTTCGTGTCGTGGAATTAAATTTTGGAATAACTATCTGAAGGAAGTAAAATAAAAATTCAAAAGATTTTCGAGTTATTCTGGAGAATTATCTTCGCTTTTAACCTTTTTACCTTTCACGGAATTACATAAAACTTAATCATTACCACTTTTTAACGGCTTAAGCGAGCAAAATGAAGATAAAAGAAAAATCGCTTGAAAATGCATTAGTTAGCCTATCGGTGTTAAGCTTTACCGTTAGAAAGCATTTGACTGTTGCTGCCAAGCAAACAAATATTGCTGCCATTGTTAAAGCTTTAACAAGGAAATGGTTTGTGCACAACATAAAAAAACTATTTTTATCAGCTTATCTACTGTCTCTCAAATATATTTGTTCTTATGAGAGTCGAAACTGGTTCCAGTTAACAGGGTTTCGTCCGCTCTTGGATTGGAAATTGTAGAACTCCGATCAAATCTACTGATCAACTGATCACATTCAGACTGCAGCTGTAAGTTTTCTCTAGAGTGGAGTGTACAGTATTATGGAACGTTCGTACGAAAAGCAGCCGTGAACAACACAATATTGAACACAGTTGATGTATGATTCAACTCGGTGTGTAGAGAAACTTTGTATACATGCAACGGAAGATCAGGTGACCCTTCGATATGTGTTATTTGATAATTACTAGTAGGAAATAAAAGGTGATAAATGGTAACACAATCCAGAGATTGTTAGTGCAGTCTCTTCTAGATTTTGGGCCAAGGAGATGTTAAAGAAAAAGCTTTGCCTAGAGAGCAAATAAATGAATAGGATACTTTCCATAGTAACGCCTTTGGTTCAGATAATTTAAATACCTTGGTAACTAGTATCGCATCATTCTGTCTGACACGTTCAGTAAATCCCTAGAAGAGCGAAAAGTACCTTCAGACTGGAAAATAGCGCAAGTAACTCCGAGTTTCAAGAAAGGTGATCGAAGCGATCCTGGAGACTACCTTCCCAAATACATAATATCTGTTTGTATTAGAGTTATGGAGCATATTATATACTCGAACATTATGAATTTTCTAGATGAAAATAATTTGCTTACAACAAATCAACACGGATTTCGGAAGAAAAGATCATGTGAAACACAGCTGGCCCTATTTACACACGAAGTAATGAAAGTTATTGATGCAGGTTCACAAGTAGATGCAATTTTTTTAGATTTTCAGAAAACCTTTGACTCTGTGCCACACAACCGCCTTTTAGCAAAGCTACGAGCGTACGGTATATCGGATCAGCTTTGTGAATGGATAAACGATTTTCTAACTGGTCCATCGCAGTATGTCGTTGTTGAAGGAGAAAGTTCTTCTAATCTAGATGTTACATCGGGTGTACCTCAAGGAAGTGTAATAGGACCACTTCTTTTCTTAATTATTATAAACGATCTCGGAGACAAAGTGAAAAGCATTTTTAGATTGTTTGCTGATGATGCGGTTATTTATAGGGAAGTAAGGAATTTGTCCGATTGTTTAGAAATTCAGCGTGATCTGGATGTCATTTTGGCATGGTGCGCTGCATGGCAAATCACACTAAATTGTAAGAAGTGTAAGACAATGAGCATAACTAACAAAAAGAATCCGATTGTTCAGAAAAACGAGGTAAACAGTTCAGTTATTGATACAGTCGATTCTTTGAAATATTAGGGAGTAACAGTACAAAGGAACATGAAATGGGACTTACATATTAATACGTTGGTAGGTAGAACTAATTCTAGGCTGCGGTTCCTAGGTCGAATCTTGAAACATTGTAATGAACAAACAACGGAGATAGCGTACAAATCTCTTGTGCGTCCACATTTGGACTACTGTTGTGCCATCTGGGATCCGTTTCGTAAGGGGTTGATTGACAGTATAGAGAAAGTACAGAGAAGAGCCGCTCGATTCGTGACCGCTTGCTACATTCCTTATGAAAGCGTCACAGAACTGATTAGTAGACTAGGCTCGGTCTCTCTGGTAGATAAACGACGCACGTTTCGTTTAAACTTATTGGTAAACATGTGTACTCCCACTTTCACTTACGAGTGAAGTGAAATACTTCGTCCACCAACCTATTTAAGCCGGAATGACAGGAAAGATAAGATTAGAGAAATAAGGTGCCGCAATGATTCTTATATGAATTCTTTTTTCCCTCGTACCATTAGGGATTGGAATGCACAACAAAGAGATTAGTTTTGGTGCTGAGCACCCTCTGCCACCCATAGTTTTGTGAATTGCAGAGTATATATGTAGATGTAGATAAACTGCTGCGCATTTAGTTTGTACGACTTGTAAGTGGTCACTGCTATTTCGTTCAGAAGGCAAATTATCATAATTTGTGTGAAAGAAGCATAAGCCCATCTGTTTGACTGTGGAGACAGTCCATATAACACTCGCAGCAAACTTCCATGCTTGTTATAACGTGAATTACACCAACGCTGGTTGTCAGTGATGCACCGATGTAGATAACACTCTAAAACGCTCGTCTAACGAAACATCGCCTCAAGGAGACAAGGTGGGAGCAACGCGTTGTTTTATGTTTAAAATTCTGGGCCTGTGCTCCGGGCAATGCCCTTGTATCGCGCGGTATAAATATTTAAGGCGCCCAGCATCAAACGGTCTCGTGTTTCCAAATGTGCTCTTCAGCCTCTGGCAGAGGTTATGGTTCCTCCAGCGATGCCCAACTGGGAATGTAATTCTCAAACGCTCTTCGTTAGTAACTATTACATCTACTGTAAAGCAATTAAACATTTCGTGGATCTACAGGTGTAATTTATCTCTAACGCATTTCTAAATACTGCTAAGAACATATTTATGACTTCATAAAACACAATATTGTCTGGATTCAGTTATTTGATGCTGCTTTTCATACAAATGATTACAATTAAAGATAAATAGCCTGTTATAATTTTACTTCCGAAAACTGTTAATAATGATGGAAGAGATCAAACCTATAAGCTATTTCACCATTATTTTATGAGTTAAAAAACGAAATTGTAACCGAGCTACAGAATGAGATTAATGTATGTGAATTTGAATTTTTTTTACTATGACGGTAAACTGGAGGTTGAAGATGGCGCGTCTGAAGTTGGGATCTTAGTTTTGAATCCTTAATCTCTTGGCGTAATTCATGTTATAACTAGCATGGAAGCTTGCTACAGGTTTTACATGGACTATCCACAGCCAAACAGACAGATGGAGTTATGCTTCTTTCACAGGAGCTATGATGGTCCTTTTTTACGGATTACTCTAGGAGAAATAGCGTAGTGGCCTGCATTTCACTCTAAGGTGGTATATATTTGTCACTAAGGCAACCTAAAGTTGTGGTAAGTTTCAAAAGCTTAAAACAAGAAAAGTGCACACGTACAGGCATACTGTTGCTGTGGCATATCACTAGAAATGTAAATACACATGTGATACAATTTACTTTCATCTGAGAGCATCTGAATAGTGGTATTCGATTGATGAGGTTAGTCCTATGGATGCTTGGTCTTTTCGGAGACGAACCTTATTACTTCTGTATTCGATAGCCGTCCGTGCGACTTCCCAAGTTTTTCAGCACGTATTTAGTTTGATCACTATCAAACCGATCAGTTGGCCCTCTTCCGATTTTCCTATTAACCTTATCCAAAATGTATTATCTTTATAGTATAATCAGTAATTTCGTTTAAATGCTAATCTTATTTTCTCTCATTCAGGTTTCGATTTTCATGTTATGCTCTAAATCACTACAGATGATAGCTGGTATGGCTCTTTGCTTGAATTCCTTTCGTTTCTTGTTCCCAACTCTCTCTCGGTTCTAATGACCCCGACGTCAACTAGCTCTAAAGCACTGCAGGATGCTTCCTCAATTGGGTTTTTAGTTAAGTTTTCAGAAGAAGCAAGTTCAAATTTTTGTATATCATACCACATTTCCATTTCATATCGTTACTTATTTTTATTAGGTCTTCATGGTTCATAGGCGTCTGGTTCACTAAAGCCAGGACAGTAATGTGGGAGTAAAATGGTACAGATTTCAGCCTACCTCTATTTAGGAAACCATCTGTAGTGATTGTGGGAAACGAAATTCTGCTGTTGGTCCTATCGAATACTAGGCCCAGTTGTACCGGTTGGCCCATCAGACTCGACCCATCGTTACAAGTACAACCCACCTACGGAGCGTGGTGGGTGAGCGGTAAACGATCTGCCCTCGCATTCAGGAGGACGCGGGTTTGAATCTCCGTCAGGCCGTTCAGATTTCGGTTTCTCAAGGCTTCCTGACATCACTCCAGTCGAATGCCGGGATGGTTTCTACAGTAGGCCATGGCCGAATTTCTTCTCGCTCCTTGCTCCCAGTCTTTTACCACCGCTAATGACCTCGACGTCTACGAGGTGAAAAGCCATAAGGGTGAAAAATACAACTCGTCTGGTTAATTATCTGCTTGCGTCCTGGCCGTTATGTTTGATTTTTACGATGTGCTATGTCATTATACCACGGCTGGCGAAATAATGTAACTGTTACCAATCTGCTAGCATCAACGCTTTGTTAAATTTCAGATCGTGTGGCAGAGATGTAGGCTTATTAGTAAGTTTACCTACAATGCTGTGACAGTGCATCTCTGATGTATTAATCTAGTTTGATATATAAATTTTTTATAATTTTATTCATTTCCACATATCACAGAGACACTCTCTAATATGGGGAACTATGGTTATTGTATTGTTGAAACAGCTTCACCTGAATACATTTATAAAAAAAAAAACAGTTCATCAGAAACTTCCAAAATGGACCATAAACACCTAACAAAAATCATACTAGTACTTGTTTTCTTCTCACACTGCTCAACTGGGCTGGTGTCGCCATTTTTTTATTTTTTTTCGGTTTGGTACTTACGTGTCACCGCTTGCGATATACAAAGAAACGAGACGGGATGAGTTGTACTAAAGCTGATGCGTCATCCCGCAGCTAGCAACAGGAAGCCGCGTGTAAATCACGACAGCTGACAAGGTGGTTTGCTTTTTGCATTCTGTCAGGTTAGCGCCGGGCGGCACCCGAGGCCTGAATATTTATCTCGGCATTCAAAGCAACTTGTGTTGTTTGTCTGTGGCCTCGGAAGCAACTTATTTTTGCCTTCCTTTCCCATACGTCATAGGAGCTTAGTTGGAAGAAGAGATCTGATAATTCCCTGTCTTCCGGTCAATTTCTGTCAGGTTGAAATCAAAGGTTCTAATTAAACAGAGAGAAAACTAATACATAACTTTGTTTCAAACGGCAGTGACAGGAAAGAAGGTAAATAACAACAAAACAAAATTTCGGTTGTCTGAAACGGTGGTTACAATCCCATCTCGTAGTTCCGTAGCTAACGGGAGTTGCAGTCTTCAGATTTAGTGAGATTTTTCTTTTATATGATATGGTTAAGTTACGGCAGGCTTTAGACCCGCAGCCGTCTTCTCCTATACTGGTTGGGTTGTATTTCCATGGCACCCAAGATGTTTATTATATTTCAATTCAATGGTCAGTCTTTTTTTTACTTTTTTTACTTATGGATTTACTCCTCGTCGAGATCATTAGAGGTGGGAAAGGACTGGGGCAAGAAACGGGAAGGAATTCGGCCACGGCCTTTTGAATAAAGCATCCCGGCATTCGCCTGGAGTGATTTGGGGAAAGCATGGAAACCCCAAATCTGTATGCCCGGACGGGGATTTGAAGCCATGTTCTCCCGAATGCGACGACACAACCATATTGTTTTGAAGCTGATTCTGTGCAATGTAATAGGTATGAAGTGTCCACTAACTCTAACATATCATATTTTGTATATATGTTCGTTTGGACCAACTAGGACAAAGTTAAGCCTTCGTTTGCTTTGGATGTATTCACATCTGTCTGTCTGTCACCGTTCAGTTAGTTTTCAAAATAACATAACAAAATATGTTATTTATCCCCAGAAAGTATTCTATATCATTTATTAATGGAACGTAGTATTTCCTTGTCAAATTTCACCAAGATCGCTTAATCGTGAAAAACGTAACAAGCATGCAGACAGACACAGTTACTTTCACATTTATAATATAAGTGCAGATGCTGAAAGAGAAAAAAGTGTTTTGTTTTCCTTATTAGTAGTATTGTTTCTCGATTTGTAATAGGTTTCTTAGGGACTAACAGTGAGATTTCCATGATTTACTAATAGGAAGCGATGTTGTAACATTTCAATTGGTAGTTTGTGATAGGGCACAAAATTTATGAGACCTAATACGTGGCTCTAATAAAATTGCCATAATCACCACAATATTTTAATTTTAAAACAGGACAGGTAAAAACAGAGACGAACGGGGAGAGAGAGAGAGAGAGAGAGAAGGGGGCAAAGAGAGAGAGGGGGTTGAAACTCTGAGATAACTTTCTAAACCAGCTTTCCAGCGTCAATGTTAACTCCAAACATGATAGCTTATTTCTGTTGAACTTGCTGTCAGCTACGCAAGCAGTCAAATATTTAGTGCTCAAATACATACTTGAGAATATACTTCCGTCGTAATAAAAGCAACATTAATTGACAAAGGGACAAGGAAGAATCCGTTTTTTCATATAAGCTTTATTCAAACCTAAATTCGCAAGTGATATACACTGTACTAAAAAATAATATACCTAATAAATAAAGTAAGTAAACAAAAACACTATTTAACTCCCATGAAATGCTTTTGAACGTTTATGGAGACATCCTGGTTTGAATAGAACAGGGCGAAAATGTTCTGTAATGTTTCACATTCTGCAAGTAAAAACTTCATTTTTTATTTTTCCTGTATCGATCTCCGTACTGGTTTGATGCATTCCTCCATCTCTTCCTATCTTGCACTAACCTCTTCATCTGAGCATACCCCTTAAAACCCTCAATTATCTGCTTCATACATTCTAATTTCTGCATACCTGTAATTTCTTGCCTTCGAATTTTACCTCCACTAACAAATTAACCAGTCCTGCATGTCTCAAAATATAAACCTCCATCCTGTCTCTTTTCTCCGCAACATTTGTTTTTAAAGTGATAAACCGATTGTATAATGTTCTGAACTCTTTAGAACGAGATCGATAAAGGAGTATTGCCTATACAAAAACCTCTGCAAAATCTATTATGAGAACCAGTCTGACTAGTAAGTACGACGTATATTACGGCATGGTTTACTTGTCTGTAGATCCTACTGCTGAATACTGCCGGTAACTGATAGGATAAATTAACTGGGTTGGGATTTATTGGAAGGTAGGGGTGTGTGGAAGAGAGTTCTGGCTGTGTAGTAACAGATACATTGGCGATTAGGCTTCTTACGGATATTGAGCAAAGAATTAGGAGCATGTAGAAGGCAAGACCATGACCATAGCCTTTGAGTGGTAAAATTATTATTTGTGGGTAAATAATTTATAAGTTTTGCGCAGTGAAACAATATACACAAAAAATTCCACAAAAGCAATGGTAAATGTGTACGTAAATTGATATAGATGAAATATTGAGATGAATCGACTTTCTGAATTTCCCAACATTGAAAAGTGCCTGTTAGAATGGATAAAGGAAAACCCTCGATAAGAACGTTCCCATTGGTGGACCTTTTGTTGAAGGAAAAATCTAAAGAATTTGCTACAAAACTGAGAATGACTGGCTAGAGGGTTTTAAAAAGCGTCATTATATAGCTTTCAAAAAAGCAGCCGGGGAAACTATATCTGTGGATGATCCAAACGATATTTACGACGCAGATGAAACTGCTTTGTTCTTCAACTGCCTTCCGGATACAACATTTACATTTAAAGGTGAAAATTCCATGGAGGAAAAGAAAGCAAGGAACGCCTTACTGTTCCACAATGTGTAAACATTACTGGTGCGGACAAACTCCCACTTTTCATCATCGGGAAACCAAAGCAACCTACATTTTTTGAAGGTGTCAAGACTCTACTTATTGATGATTCGAGTAATACAAAGGCTTGGATGATAAAGATATTATTTAGAAATTAGTTGAAAAAAGGTGGCATGGAAACGTAGATAAAACGAAAAAAATGTGTTTTTTACTGACAACTGTGCTGTCCACACGTACTTACAAACACTTGCAAACGTAAGAGTCATGTTCTTGCCTGTCAATACCACCAGTAAACTTCAACCATTAGATCAAGGTATCATACACTCATTCAAACGCTTTTATCGCAGAGAAGTCGTTAAATATACCTTTATGTGCCTGGAAAAAAAATACAACAGCCCTGAGATTAACGTATTTCAAAAACACTAAAAGAGCCTAACACAATTGAGGAAAATGAAACACAGATGTTGCTGGCTGAATTACGAAAAATACGAATGCCGTTTAAAAAAATGATACGCTCAAACGTAATTAAAGCATAGAGTACAGTGTAAATTCAAGACAAGAAATATCTAGCCAAATAGCAGGCATAGCTAGTATAGTATAAAATTCATTAATGAAAAATTATGGCGCGATGTTAAACAGAATTTGTGATAAGTGAGAAAATGAAATATTTTATTATTCTTGAACTTGCAAAATACTCTGAACTTGTTACATTCGGCATCAGTACTCTCTAAATCGATTTGCTTACAGAATTACAATTTAAGATAATATACATTTAATTGTAACTACATTATCTGTAAAGTAATATTTATAAAGGTATTAAAGTTTCAACATAGTATTAGAATTATGAAGCCATATCAGCATAGTAGTTTAGGCTCCAATCAACGTAAAAGGGAAATAAGACTGCATAGTGCTGGAGAGGGAATCAATTGAAATTCCTGCCCGCTGTCATCGTGGACTTGTTAAGGCGAGGCTATCGCCGTTTAATTCATTTAAGACAGCACTGCCTTATCGGAGTACCCTCATAAATTGTGTGCTAGCAATCGTGACCATCTTCGGTGACCTGTTGTTTTTTCTGTTCGCAGGAAAGCGCTGTGCTGCAAGATGTCCGTCGAGTTTGACGTCTTCTTGGAGAGCAACAAGAAGTGAGTAGCATCTCATTATAAAGCCGTGGTTAATTGAGTCATAAATTGGGTGGGCTTATCGAGTTACTCCGGCCATGGAGAAGGCTTTATCATTGCCATAAATACGCCAGGCCGGTAACCTCTAGGGCTACAGTTTAGGATTACTTTCGCGGGTTGAGATATACCCACTACCCGCTCGGTGTTGTAAACTTGTTTACGCGTCGGGAAAATCGTTGTTTACAACTGAAATAAGAAGTCACCGTGTTGGGTTTCCGACGTTATGGTGGCAGTATACATGTACAAGTGTACGTGTACAAAATAGAGTCGTGGACCGTGTGAGATGCAGTCATCTCGGGAGAACAGCACTCAGCTCCAAAATTAACTTGTCGTCCAACTGCGGCAGTAAAGTCAACGATAAGTGTCACACCTGTTCGTAGCTTCGTCATTAGCTCAAAACGTTTCTGTTAAAGTGGATAATCGTGAAGTATATTATTATTATCATACGCGTTTCATAGCTTTCTTTCCCTTCAGTTTTCTCCGATTTTTTATCGCTCAAGAAAATCAGCAGAGGTTGTATCAGCAATCACGTCTTCTTATTATCAGCTCGTGAACGAAGCTAGATACTCAATAATTTCTATTGAAGCCCATTTAAATAATCTACTAGATTACAACGGGAAAGCGAATTTATTTGTATGCTATAACGATATTTTGGTTATTTGTCAGTGTAACGAATATTCATTGTCATAAATACGCCAGGCTTCCAAAAAAAAAAAAAAAAAAAAAAAAAAAAAAAAAAAAAAAAAAAAAAAATCATTTTAATTCATCATCTAACACTTTCTTTTACACATCTGAAAGTAAAATCAATTTCGACGGCATTGATTATCTCCAAATTTGAGTAAATGGTTTGTTTAGTCCAGAAAACCAAACAATTTTTCGCAGACCGGGGAGTCATCTGAATTCTTAGACTATTTTGATAGTCTTTTCTACAGTTTTGTTGTTTATGTATTCATTAAAGAATAAGTACTAAAGAACAAATAAAAAAAGTAAAACCATACTTGATATTTTCCTGGTTTAAATAGCCTTCCTAATTGTACTAAGCAACTTTTCTCAAGTTTTTCTCCTGATATAAAGAAATGGTCAATTGGTCAGTTAAAAAAATCTTTAGTACTTACACAAGATCAAATTTACCTTGTAATGAATACTTAAAGAACAAAAAATACTATCAAAAGAATTCAAACGAATCCTCAGTCTAAAATGTTACTTCTTTTCTTAAACGCTTTGTCCGTGTCTTGGCATAGTTATTTACCATGGGGGATGTTTATGTACTGCACGTATCAGAATAATGAAATTACTGTTAAATCCCATCACCACATTCTTTTGAGCGACTAACTTTGGAAGCGTGTATAAACTACGTGGCTCAGTCTTAGGGGGGGGACAGGGGTTGGCTGGAAAGCTGCCCTGGGCTACGAGGAAAGGGGGGGGGGGGGTGGATCCTAGCCAGGCCATGTAGCTTTCCATTTATATAATGTGTAACAGTTAAAATGAGGTACAGAACGCACAACAGTATGTGAACATTTATTTCCGTCATTTAATTACCTCAATATGTACTTTACGAAAATCTGACAAGAGAAAACAGTACAAAATATCTCCTGGAATCAATAGGGGAAAAAGCTACGTGCTACGTGGAGGGGAGGGGGGTAGAGGCAAAAGTCACGTTGGGCTACGTCGGGGGGAGGAGGGTTCACAGAAGGCCAAAATAGAGCTACGTGGTTTATGGACGCTCCCTATCCGTGAAACGAAAGATCGTTTGTAATTTCTTCTCTGATAAAAAAATATTTCCATTATAAGGGCTCAGGTACACAGATAAATACATTTTGCATGGTTTCATTAATGTTTATAGGCAATTTAGCAGGATTGCGTAATTTCTGGCAAAGGATTGAACTACAGCTTCGTAATGAGACAGTTAGGTTGATTCTATTTCAAAATGTGCTTCATGTACTCCTTTGGAAGCGCAATTGTTCGACGCCAACCTCCTCTATGTTTTTGCTTGCCCGGGGCATAAACTCAGCATTCAGAAATATCGGGTCGTAGCTTGCTTGCACTACCAAAGAGAAACAAGGCGATCAACATAGTCCGACGTAGATGGCCGACTTTGCGTGTTTAACAGAGGCGATAATCCCCCCGTTCCAGATACTACTCGGATATACCCGCTTAGCTTTCACGCACAACTTGAAAAGAGATGTATTACTCAGCTAGTATTGAGCAGAACAAGTGGCTAGGTTCAGGTCATGATGCGAAGGGCCATTTTTCATGGTGAATACCGCATTGTTCTCGCCGCAGGGTGTGTGTTAGTGGAAACTTGGGCCTTATCTTGTCCGCCTCCTGAGAAATGTTCAGCAGCTTGTATAAATTGCCTTTTGTTCCAAGCAGTTGCGGAAGCTCGACTAAAAAGAGCCAGACGAGAAATCGCTGCGCAACACCAACAAGAAGTTACTTATCAGAATTAAACTGGGTGAAAAAAAAGAAAATTATTTTCTGGACTAAATTTACTGCCAGTGCAATTCTCTGGTAGGGAAAAAACAACAGATAATCTCGTGGATAAGTCGTCGTTAGCCAAAAGAAAATTGCTTTTGCAGTGCGCTGGCCTATGTGGTGAAGGCGAAGTTGATGAAGCGAAACGAAAACAAGAACAATTAACCGGAAATTAGGCGCTTGTTGGAGTAGCCTTTAAGTTTTTATCCGTCAATTAGTGGAAGAGGACTTTTTATTTTTTTTACAGTGTGCGCTATCGCGATGAATTAAGGGGGGCGGGCTGGGTGCACCACTGTTCTGTACGGATTCCGGTCTCTGAAATACGTAGAGCACAGATAAGCCATCCAAGAACAGGATTCGGCTATTAGAGCGATAAATTAATCGCCCGGGAAACGGTAATTACTTTTACGTTTGGTTCCGCTGTACCTGTTGTTGCAGATAATCAGAGAGGAAGCCCTTATACTAGTCTTTAATCTTTGCAGCAGCAAAATTACTGTTTCTCAAGAGGTTTTTGCAAAGAGCTTATAATAGTATACTAGATTGAAATGTGTTGGATGATCGAAATTTTATCGTACTAATCTCTTCTACTCTATGAAAAAATTATAGCTGATCGAATCATGATATTTAATCGGTTACCCTCTATCGAGGAACTTTTAATCTCAGATCTGAAGAGCAAACACTATTATCTGTCCATGCATGTTTAAAATAATTTATTGTGATCTCGCTCAATCTATCGACAGAGTACAGGACTATGACTGATAATGCCAAGTTGAAAAAAATTAATAATTATTATTATTTGAGTGTAAAAGTGCTTAATTAATAAGGTCGTTAGAGGCATCACTATAGATACATTTGGATTTTTCCTCACGGAATTGGTTAGTAATGCGTAGAATGTGGCTTTTCTTTTAGTGATTTTTGCTTAATGCTTCTCTCTGTTATTAACGACCACATTTCGTCTTATAGGATGTGTTTTAATTCTGAGAAATGTATTAGAAAATATTATTTTAACTAAAAAATCGTATTCTTCAGTTAGCACTGTATTTTAGAATTTAAACAATTTTGTAAAATTCATGTTCATTGAACTAGTGTTAGGTTAATAATACAAATGTGATAGCGGAGCACACTGGTAACTATGGAGACAGCCTATTCATGGGGATACAAATTACGCACTAAAATATGTTTGTTACGAATAGCGTAATGTCAAAGAAAGCAGTGGAGAGATTAAATAGATGGACTGATAATTTGGAAAAGTGAAAAACTGGTCCTGGTATACGTGATGCGGTTTTCTGTTGTTTTATGATTTTTTTATGTTTGGCTTTATGTTTCTTTGACTTCATTATAGTCGGAAGAGGATTTAGGATCAAGAAATAGAAAGCAATTCAACACTGTACTTCTGAAGGAACCATCACAGCAGCTGAGTTGAGTGATTTCGGTAATTCAGGGATACCAAAGTGTGGGTGGCTAGGCCCGGAGTCAAACCCCCGTCTACCAGAATGCCTGATCCCGAACTTTAACCATTCATCGGTGAGGCATGATATCTGAAATCAATTCAGTCTTTCCTTAGTAGAAATCCCGGCCTGTTTCCTTCCCGTTAGTGTGTAAGAAAGAATCCACCGAACAGTTGTCGCTAATTATTCTCAAATAACTGAAAGTCGAAGCCGTTAAAGACCGATAACCAGCATCACAAAACAATAAAACATTGAAGGATACAATAATTATAGTGATTTACGCAAAGTTTCTAACTGGTGTTGCTACTCTTGGTGGGAAAACAAATTCGCACTGGTGCATTGTGTTTGCATTCCTGTCGTGGGTCCAGCCGTCACTGTTGGGTGCCATCCGTCACCCTGTGTGCCTTTCGTCGCACTCCAGGTCCTCATTGTGCTCCGGGCCACGTGGGGACCTCTAATCCCCACGGCCCTTGGCCCCTCACGCCTCCGCGACACGCCCCACAAATGCTACCAGCCGGAAATGACAGCTCGTATGACGGCTGCTAACATCTCCACAGGGACCTCTACTGTGAAAGGCATTCTCGCCGACTATGTTTCCATTTGTGTACAGCCGCGAAATGTTCGGGTAGGTGCATTGGATGAGCGAATGGTTTTGAAATATGCACTGTTTAGAGCAGAGGCCGTTGCAGTGGGTAAATATATAGTACGTCCATTAGCGTCTTTAATCCCCATAAACCAAATTGCGGAAACAAAGCTGAGTTACTAGAATCTTCGCAACATGTGAAAAATATGGGTAGAATATTACAGGTATCTCCCCATTGCAGTTACTTAGTGCGAAATTTGTCAGTTGGGCTTCTGCAGTAAAAAGTATCAATGTTAGTCAAAATTGATACAAACCGAGTAACAATAGCCGTAAACAGAACTAATTAACGTTTTAGAAAGATAATGCCTGGAACAAGAATATATCTTCAGTGTTTGGAAAGTAAAATAATAGCGTACTATTTGGGGGTTGTATTTTGAATTATTAACGGATAAATAAAATCTTTTTTTTTTCTTACCAATTCTTTGTTATTATTGTAGTACTGAGAAAATTAAAACAACGAATTGAGGAAGTCACTCGTTTCATCACTGAATATTGTCTCAGAGAGAATAGCTGCTACTTTTTCCAATTAGTAGGGTTATCAGTTTAAAAGATACACACTTTGAAAATAAATTTGGCCGCCGCTGAAAAATTCTATCACTCTTATTTTGCACAATCTGACATTAATGTCATTCCTGGAAACAGTAATGCAATACTGGCCAACTAGTATTGCTTTTCTGTTTCTTAGGATGACATTGATGTCAGATTGTGCAAAATAAGAGTGATAGAATTTTTCAGCGGCGGCCAAATTTATTGTCAAAGTGTGTACATGGAGTAAGTCTCAAACAAATAAGATTCTTTACAAATATATACATATACACTACCTTCTTGAGACCGGGAAATGTAATAGGAAGAATGGGACGTAGCGATTTACATTTGGTTCGTACTGCAAAGAATAAAATAGAACAGGTTTGTGTTGAAATAACACCGTCTGGTTTTTACGTCACTTTCCGTAATATAATACCGGACCCGGACTAAATTTATTTTACGTGAGACTTACAACAGAAGAACATAAATGTGCTCTTGTTTTAGGTTGAGCCTATTCGAGAAACCATTAGGAATTGTCAATCTCAGTGAACTGGTGATTACATCTCGATTTAAGGAGGTTCGATAGTATAATTATATCCTCGCTTATCGTTTGACTGAAAGTTTCCTTCGGTCGGTTGACAGATACACACTTATTATATAGAGGACCCTGCTTTCTGTATTTATGCGACAGAACCTCGTGAGGAAAACCTCATCCTAAATGAACACTTGTACCCTGCAGTTAACGCACTTTAATCTGTGTGTATGTTTTTATCGATATCTTTCTTAAAAATAAATGAGGACTGTAGGCAGAAAATAGGTAGAGATCCATATGTCATACAAAGGTTGTTCCTTTTCTTCGTCATTTACATCATAGAAAAAGAGATCCGTAGGAGGATTAATTCAGCGTGTTCCTTAACCCACAAAAAAGTTTTCTTTTTATAGCTTTACGCCCGCTTAAGGTCATTAGAAGCGGAAAAGGAGTGAGAACAAGCAACCTTTAAGGAATTTGGCCATGGCGTTATTAAGGAATTCTGCAGACATTCACGTGGAGTGATTTCGTGAAACCATGGAAAACCGAAATCTGGATAGTCGGGCGAGGATTTGAACCCACGTCCATCAAATTTGAGACCAGAGCGTTACCGCTCACCCACCACTCAGGATTTACCTTTCCTTTTCCTTAGTTTGAAGTTGTCAGTTAGTCCTATGTTGGATTACAAATACTGCTATATTATTACAGCTTTTCGTTAGTTGAATTTAACTCACTGCAACATTTTCAACTGCGACTAATGTAACAGCATGATGTTAAGGGAGATTGCATTTTAGTGTTTTCTCTTCAAGTCTTCGGTTCATGCCTCAAAGAAGAATGTGTTTTTATACGCTTAATTTTCGTCCTTGGAGGGGCATCCATAAATTACGTCAGGAGAAATGGGGGGGGGGAACGGCGAAATCTCACCAAGGGGGGGGGGGTCTACGGAAATCTCACGTGAGGTTTTGTGAAAAAAAAATTTGGCCTATAGAGCTTAAAAAAAAAAAATTACAAATTGCGTGAAAGTCGATATCAGGGGGGTATTTCGTCTAAAAGTGGGGATCTCACCAGAGCGGGAGGGGGGGGGGTGTCCGGCCAGATCTCACGAAATCTTACCAGATTTACCAGATGGGGGTGGGGGGGCAGATATCCGGAAAAACACCTCACGTAATTTATGGATGTCCCCTTGCGATATATACGAAAACATTAATGTAACACAAAATTAATCATAAAATCATCTCATGATTAGCTGTATGGCATAAACAAAGTTCTCTCTACATTGTAATTTTTCTTTAGTCCGTTTTAATGATGTGGTGGCTCCATAATCGTATTATGGTTACTTCTTTTTTACGATACACTCAATTAGATGACTAATCAGATTTAGCTCTAATGTTAGTGTTGCCTTGTAGGCTTCAGTTTTCCAGTTTCTTCAAATAAAATCTGTGCATTTGCGTATTGAAACTAATTTCTTCCATAACAATCCATTGAAATCCTGTCATGCTGTAACGGTGATTATAATGTTGATACTCAGAGACAAAATGTTACCGGGATCGGTTGGTATGCGCTTAACGTTCAAGTCTGGCATTCCGGAGGTTAAAGATTCGATTCGGTCCGGCCGTCCTAATTTTGGTTTTCCGTAGTTTCCGGAAAATTACTCCAGGTGAATACTGGAGCAATTACTTCAAAAACCCATGCCCTGACTCTTTTCCGTTCCTTTCCCATAATCTTTTCCCTGCACTAATGACACTGGCGTCGAGTGACTTTAAAATAAATCGATAAAATATCGCTACCATCAACTACCGACTGCCATTGGGCCCTGCTGTGAATACTCGGTATTATTAAAAAGTATACTACACTGCCCTTCACTGGCGTATTTGCTTTTCTTGCTGTTAATACGCATTGACTCTTATTTCTTACAGGACACAATGTTAATGTAAACTTGTGTTTGTTATTTTTCACCGCCCTGTCACTTCCAGTTTTCATTATTCATTGAGCGTGAGTCTCCGGTGTCATCGCTTGTGTAGACGCCTGTCGTGATGTTTCGCACTTAACACGCAAACTATTTTCTTAATGGACCGTACAGCCCACGTTCAAAAAAATAATGAACGACGGCAGCAGATTAATTCGGCTTAAGTTAATTTCAGGTTAAGTTATTAAGTCTTGGAGAGCAGCCAGCTAGGGAAAAAAGAAAACCCGCTGGCTTCTAGCAGGGCTGTTTCCTCTACTCCGCCCACTCATCCTTCAGAGCTCAGCTGCTGTCGCTCAGGAACGTGTTCTGGAGCCGTTTCTAATGCGCACCCAGTTACGAAACCGTTGCCTGGTGTATATTCATGAGTTGCGGTGTGATACAACGCTTCCTCTTTCTTTCGGTAGCTGCCTTCAGTTCTTCCGACTTGATGGTAATTATGATTTGGCTTTCACAGAGTTTCTAGTGCAGGCACATCCATCCTTTGGATCGTCTTTACACCAACCAGCCTATGATGTGAGCTTTACAGCGGCATACAAAGTTTTCTGACTTCCTCATACGTCGTGAATCAAACGTCAAATTCTAAGGACGATTCTGATTAGACTGATTACGCATACAGTTCCTTAGGGGGCATCCATAAATTACGTAAGGTGTTTTTCCGGATTTGCGGACACCCCCCCCCCTTCTGGTAAGACTTCGTGAGAATTGGTCCAATCCCCCCCCCTCCCCTCTGGTGAGATCTGGTCCCGTTGAAGCCCCCCCCTCCCGCTCGAAATCGTTGCGGCAACTTTTTGAGACCTCTTCTTTTTTTTTGGTTCACCCACGTCAGATTTCGCCGCCCCCCCCCCCATTTCACCTCACGTAATTTTTGGACGCCCCCTTAGATACAACGAAATCGCTGTATTATTGTCAGACCCGGCAATGTGGCTCAGTGCGCTGATGTGAATGTGGTAGGTAAAATGGGGCCGCGCAGACCCATACGTACTGGCCGCCCTGACTGCGGTTTTCAGGAGCTTTTCCGCAGGATTCAAGGCGATTGCTGCGATGGTCCCCGATCTCCGCCTTATAAACTACACGTTTCACAAACAAAAAATATACTTATCACGCAAAGAACATAGTTACATATTTCGCAGAAAGAGGGAACACTTCACTCCACCATTAGGACGTAGTACCACTTGGCAGTAGGTATATATATTCGTAACAGGACGACAGCAAGGGCATGTAACGTAAAACTAAATATCCATGTTTGACCAATGATGAGTAAAATTCATCAAAGCCAGCCGAACCCTAGTGTTGGGAAACGATGGTGTAGCTGTAGAAGAAGACTAGATTATTGTTCAATATTTCGCATAGATCAATTGTTGCAGTAGAGACAGTATTCATTTATACATTTTTGCTCAGCGAAGTTGTTCTGTAATAAATAATTTTCCAAGTATGTAGTTGAATAGACCTGCCTTGTTTGCCTAGGTCACTGTTACACCATAGTGTCTGACACTCGACATACTGGTAGCTGGTTTGAGCCGCGGTGAAGGAGATAACTATCGTCATTCGTCATTTGTCCAGCATGGTGGAAGAGGCTGTCGTACAAGATTCCGGATCACCTGATTATATATCCGAGTCCCAGAGTGCCCACGGAGTGGGGTCTCATGACACTGTTTCAGATGTTTCGCCGCCATAGAGGGAAGTTTAAGTTGACGGCCATTCTCGTCTGTTTCGGATGAGTAGGCCTTAGTATTCCGGCACCGGTTTTCACTCTTGCTCATTCACAGTGTAAAAAGTTCTAAACACACATACCGTCATAATCAACTACACGCACACTAACAATTGAAACACTTTCTCATGGGTGCAGGAAACAGCAAATCACTTCGGTCACAGTTCCTTAAGAAGTGATTCAGGGGGGGAATACAGGGTACGACAGTTTCTATCAGTACTTTCGAAAAACTTTTATCAAATTGCATACCGTAATTTTCCTGTTAAGAAATTAGTTTTATGAAGTCGAAAAAAAACAACCGAAAGCTTACCATAGTTCAGTCGCAAGAACTAATAACGATCGAATTACGTTCAAAATCATAATGTGACGTAATGACTAGAATGGCAATATTGCGGAACTTCATAAGTAGTCAGACGACCGATCAGCAACATACGTTTTTGATGCATACAACAATTGTCTTCTAGTTAGGCATAACACACATGTACCATACACTTTCTGGAAAAACCTGATAAGGTTCTCTCAGTGTGAATTGGTGAGTGAAGGGTAACGCTCTGACCTGGCATTCGGGGAGACGTGGGTTCAACTTTTTCGTCCGTCCGTCCAGATTTTAATTTTCTACGGTTTTCTGAATCACTCCAGGTGAATACCGGGATAGCTGCTTGACCGAATTCCTTCCTGTCCCTTGTACCGCTACAATCATCTTCCGGCTCTAACTGACGTCGATGAGCCGTTAATACTACAGCAAAAAAAGTACTAAATAGCAGTTCCATTTTAATTACTCTTTATTCTCAGTCGCACAACGTTGCAGTCAAAGATAGGCGCAATTATTTCTGAAAAGTAAACTCACCAGCTGTTGTACTGTTCCTAGAACGTACGAGACATTAAGACTAAGGCACATTAGATCGCTCATATAAACCAATTCTGGCGAACGAGTGACAACATTCGGAGTCGGCATTCAGTAGAGCGCGGATTCAATCGCCCGTCCTACCATTCCGATTCGAATTTTCGTAGATTTGCCTAAATCACTTTAGGCGAATGCCGGGTTGGCATAGTTTATAAATGCTACGTCTAATTTTCTCTCACGAATCTGATGACCACATCGTGACGAGTTCCCAAGGCGCTAATTTATTTTTAAATAGCTAAGCTCACCTAAGAACATAACCAAATTATTTCCATTGTAAAAAAAATTTCATAACAACAGAACTTGAGTCTGAGCACCTGACATTTATTGTTGCAGTAGAGCCGTAGCGGATTTTGCGTGGGTGGGGAGCATTCACGTGTAATCTCACTTCCATTGTGGCAACCTTCAAATGAGGCAGTACTCGGAACAATTACCGTAAGCGGCGCAACTTACAGGCTGTACTCACCTTATTGTCTGTAGAGTCATGATAGCCATCGGCGAACGTGTTCGGGGAGAAAAGTATTTCACGTGGCAGAGCTCCGTGTTGCTATTGTTTCGGTATTAATTGCAGGCCACTTCTGGAGCACGTTGCGATAAGTTACGTCCTGTAACGTCGTCGTTTTTGTTACCGACTTCCGCTTTTGAAAAGAGAACGTACAATGGCGGTTGGGCCAGTATTTGCATACACAACACCAGGAGAAGGAGATGGTGGGAAGCGAATGAACTGCGACGAAGGGAGGTGGAAAGTGTATTGTCTCAGGAAAAATGTTTTACTCTTGTTTACCTACCCCTGCTTCGACTATTTAATGTACATTTCCTTTAATCAAGTAATATTCTTTTAACCGTTGTAGCAAAGATTTAAATATTATTCTTGTTCTTAGAAGATCTTCTTGTCAAGAGAAATTACTCCGATTAATTCTGTTACTGAACCTTTGGCGAGGGAAATCGTATTGTTTTTAACAAATTCTGGTCGATCATCATCAACATTCCGTAGCAAAACCCTAGGGGTCAGATTTATTCCGCTTTGTTACCAACATTATTTTGTTACGTCATCTTCTTGTTACGAAAATCACATGTCAGTAGTGGCATCACTATATCTAGCACTGTTTTTTCAAATGAAACCTCTTTAGGTCGATGTTACATATAAACGAAAGTTAGTTTACTGCTGTAGACCTACATAAAAGCAGATACGTTGTAAAAAAATAATTTAGTTATGTGCTCATTGCACGACATATTATTATTTTTTACTAATTTATATTCATAATATTTTTACTAGCTGCATTCTTGTGACGTATATGTAATTTAATAAGTCTTTGCTATTTACTTCCACTTAGATAAATTTGAATTCTACTGTGTTGTATTAATCGCAGACACATTTTATACAATCATTAGCTCATCACATCCGAAAAATACTAATTTTCTCTTACCTTGTGACAGAATTTAGATTGCTGCGCTTACCATTCCGGTTGTTGAATACCAAACGAGGTCACCCAAACAGTATAAGGAGTTCTACATCTTAATATGGATACCAGCCAGGAAACGACCGTGGCGTAGTCATTGTCAGATTGGAAATGACGAAAAATCAAAGCTGTTTGCTGTACTGGGATTTAAAATTATATCTTTTTGAATGCGATTCCAACTAGACCCATGCGGGAGGGCGCGGATTTGGTTATTCCTTGATTTACCTAAATCACTCCACGCGTATGCAAGTATGGTTCCTTCAAAATGTCATGGCCGAATCCCTTTCCGTTTCTTTTCGCAGTCCTTTTTCGCCTATGATGACGTCGACGTCTTCGAAGCGTAAAGCCATAAGGAAGAAAGATCGATTAAGACACCAGCTCATCATACTTAATCCTCATTGTTCATATGTGAATACGAACATATATATTTAAGAAGTTCTTATCGTAGATTGTACAGAGCCTGATGGGTGTGCTGTCAACGCTGGGGTATCGTATTAGGAGATCGCGTGTTCAATCCAGACTTCGATTTTCCGTGGTTTTCTGAAACCACATGACGCGAATCCCGTAATGGTTCCTTCAAAAAGCATTGTTGAATTCCATCCGGGTCTTCGCTCCCAATAATCCTCCGGCTCTAAAGAACTCGAACTGAGCATGGTGGTGAAACGGTTAGCGTTCTCGCCTCGCATACGGGAGGACGCCGGTTCGAATCCCCGTCCGGGCATCCAGATTTGGATTTTTCATGTTTTTCCCAAATCACTCCAGGCAAATGCCGGGATGGTTCCTTCAAACGGCCATGGCCGAATTCCTTCCCATTCCTTGTCCACCATCCTTTCCCGTCTCTAAAGACCTCGCTGTTAAGAGACGTTAAGTAGTTAAAAAAATATAAAGAACTCGATGACTAATTTTTTTCGAAGTAACGATTCCGGCATTCGCCTGGAATGATTATGGGGAAACCTTGTAAGAAACCGAAATCTGGATAACAAAACGGGTATTTGAACTCGCGTCCTCCCGAAGGCCAAGCTCTAGCGTTACCATTCATCCACTAGTATCAGCACCTCGATGTCGACTAACCGTGAAGGTCAAACAAAAGACACACAGTGCGTCTGAGGTCTGGTGAAAAAGTGAGCATTGCCAACTCCCAAATCATCAGCTTCTATCAAACTACATATAGAGCAAATATCAACAATTTCCCCAGCGAATTTAAGTGGTCTGTGATTACGTAGCTAGGCAATCAACTTTAGTAAGAACCTAGATAGCATCTGTGTGATGAGTTGAAAGTCATTGTGAAATCTTATCATCGGATGTGACCTGTGCCCGGTCACACTATTGTAATAGTGCCTCAGAACCACAGTTACAGGGTTATTTTCAAAAAGAAGGAGCAGATTATGTATTTTTATTTCTCAGAAAGTATAACAAGATACAAATACGTGCCACACATCACTGAATAAAGGCAGATTTAAAGTTTGCAATACCACCTACTAGTTTCATTCGTTGCGTTCAACGGCAGGCACTTTTGCCTTTTAATCTGGAAATGGCTGCAGTATGGAAAAAGTGAATCCATTGTTAATGTGCAGAGTGCATTCCGTCTTAAGTTCAATAAAGTGCCACCTTGACATAAACAGATTTAAGATTGGCGTAAGAAATTCGTAGAAAAAGGGTACATACGCAAAGGGAAAAGCATCGGCCGTCCACGAACATAAAATCATGATGTTTAACGAATCCGAAATTCTTCCGCAAATGATGCCCATGTCGGATGTATACAGTAAAACTTTGAACCTTCCTATGTCCAGTAATGTGCGGCATGTATTTCCATCTTTTATAGTGCGTGAGAAATAAAAGTACAACTACTTCTCCTTCTTTTTTAATAACCCTGTACATGTTGCTGAGATGGAATCGAGAGTAGCTGTTTCGTCATTGTATTCTTTTATACACCGGAAAATAGTTCATGTTTCTGGGATTATTTGAAATTGTAACCTACGTGATAATCAAAGCAAATTCTTCTGAAACATCTTCTGTTAATTGTGAAATATGTTTTGATACTTATTTTTTCCTTGTCAGATTCGCATCAGAAAAATTAGAGTTGAGGTAACTGTATTATTTTTCTTTCTGCGATTGTAACCACTGGGTGTCTGAACTTGGTGGGTGAGCGGTAATGCTCCGGCCTCGCATTCTGGAGGACGTGCGTTCGAATCCCCGTTCGGACATCCAGATTTGGATTTTCCATAGTTTCCCCAAACCGCCATCGAATGCCGGGATGGTTCATTCAAAGGGGCCATGTCTATGTCTATATTCCTTCCCGTTCCTTGACACTAGACCTCCCGCTTCTAATTACCTCGACGTCGACGACGCTTAAAGCCACAAAAAAGGGAAAAAAACTGAGTGACTTGGACGTAAAAATCGTGTACGTATTAGTTTCAGTAGGTGTTGATTTGAAAGCAATGACGTAGTCTTATTGCTGGGTGCACAGTAGTCATGGAAGAGCAAGTGTTGCGTCCGCTCGCCACCTGTTGCTGGCGTTACCTTTTCAGACATCGGAGCCTCCCAGGCTGATGGGTGGGCAGACAGCTCTCGTCTCTCTCTCCTTTCTTCCCACGGAGTAACTTCACAGCGCGCTGCTCAGCTTTCTCGGTCACCTGGATCGTATCACTACCACTTGGCGCGGTCTGCGAGGTATGCAGACAGCAGTGTAGTTAGTTTTCTGGCTCTACTTTCATGTGTTAAAGCTGCTTTATGCCATGTATAACATGGAGACAGAACCACTTTAACTGTGCATGCTGTTTATTAGGCAACCAAAACAATCACACGTGTAACATACGACATTAATATGGTTATATCGACTAATATATACAGAATTATCATAAATCATTGCAGCGATTTGACAAATTTACTGTAGCTCTATTATTTGACACATTGTCACAAAGGTTTAAGCATAAAGTTTGCCATATTACAAGTTCCGTTACTGAATCTGTAGATAGCAAGCCGATAATGAAGTTCTTGCTACACTCGGTGAAGCATGTCGCTATCAATATGTTCAGCAGCGCTGTTGATGCCACCTCACAGTCCTGCAGTATGTTTGTTTTTGGAGGGGCTTAGACATAGAATCTTTCATATAATCCCTCATTAAAAAATCTCATGGGGTTAGGTCGGGAGTGTGTGGAGGCCATGGTAGTAAATGCTGATCATCGTCCCCATTACGACCGATCTATCGGTTACTGTATCTCAATCTCATTTTAAGAATTTTTTACAGAAATTTGAAACGTGGCAGCAAAACTTTCTAGTTTTTATTTATGACTATGAAGAGATGTGACAATTTCTCAAATAATACATCTGTAATTAATTTGGAAAATCACTTCAATCATTTATAATTACCCTGCCCTTTACAAAGCGATTGTTATAAAAGTGTATGGGGGGAAGGTGCTTACGACTACGTGTTTTTAAATGTAAATAAATTTTACTTATCGTACTGAAATAATTTTACTATCATGTAACGCAAAAAAAAAAATCCATAGGTAAAGCGTAAAATTGTAGGTACACAACACACCTGTAATTTCATCATTTGAGCAAACGTAGAAGGAAACCTTCAAATACTGTTGTCCTGTGTTCAAGTAATATTCCATAGAATTTTCGAGTCGTTTCAATACATTTTCAAAGTTTTTCGATTTTCTTTCAGCACTGGGTCAAAAAGGAAACAGAATAAAACAGAAAACCGATTGGTAATATAGGTGATCCTAAAAATCTTTTGTCACCAAAGATAATCAAATAGGTGATTACTGACAGATATGAATTATTTAGAATCTGTTAGAAGACATAGTTTTTTTTCCCCCTTTGCTTATAGCTTTATGCCTTAGTGACGCTGATTTCATTAGAGGCGGGAATAGATTGGCGGCAGAAAAAGGAAGGAATTCAACCATGTCTTTTGAAGGAACCATTCCGGCATTCACCTGGAGTGATTTGGAGAAACCATTTAAAACCCAAAACTGGATGGTAGACGGGGATTCGAAACCGCGTCCTACCGAATGCGAGGTCAGAGCGTTACCGCTCACCCACCACGATTGGTAAAGCCGTAGTTGTTATTCAGATATTCTAAATTTACATATCTTAAGATATAGTTCCGGCTCTGTCTTAGTAAGTCAGTAATGTATCTAGTTATAAGTAAAATTGGTAGAATCGAATATTCTTGTGTATTTTATTTAACATTGAAGTTGGTTAAAAATCACCTACAGTTACATTCGCAGACATTATCAAAATACAATTTTTTTGCACAGAGGTTGTATACAACAGAAAATTTATCTTACTATATTTCCTTAAACGAAAAATTCAAAGACGGCTGGGTAAGGATTATTTAAGGAGAGTTTAAACTGGAGCCGAGCTGCGCCACGTTTCCGTGTGACAGTTTGCGGACGACCTTTTGCATTCGCGGAGCAAGAAAAGTGTTTGCATCAGCTGCTGACGACAAGACCGTGTTTTTCCCTGCCAGAGGCCCTGTCCACTGTCACAGTTTGCTAAGTGGTGCAGTCAAGGCTTCTTCACAGAGTGAGGTCATCGTATGGCATATCACCAAACCCGGACATTAAATTCCTTCACACTAAGAGCCATCTTAATTTTTTTTTATCGAGAATGAATAAACTCCTGTCTCGATGTTGAGATCATCAAGCATATATTTTTTGCGGTTCCGAAGAATTTCTTGGTCAGAATAATGGACGTACTTTCCAAACTACGTACGAGAGCAAATCAACAGATAAGAACGAATTTAATAAGATTGTGCGTCATGTTGTGACGTTAATATGGGATGAAGAAACATTTATTTCGCAGATTGTTTTATAGAACATATAGCTGCACAAGCCAGAAATCCAAATCCGGCCTTCCAGAATTGGGGTTGCCATGGCTTCCCTAAGTCACTTCGGTCGAATGACAGGACGGTTCCTTCAAATAGGCCATGGTCGAATTCCTACCCGTTCCTTGCCCCATGTCCTTTCTCAACTCTAATAACTTCGAAGTCGACGAGGCGTAAAGCCATAAGCAAAAGTCCAGAAGCAAGATGTATTTGAAAATTAGTTCATTGGGAATGAACATTCTTTTTTTCTTTATCCAGAATAAATGATATCAAGCACAAGTCAAAGAAATATATCTCAGCAATTAATGTCAAACAGTTTCTTGGAAGTATTTTTTTCTTTAATAATAAATGAACTTTTTAGTTCATCGTTATGAGATAGAGTTCAAGTTAGGACCATCCGCAGCAGAATTTAAGTTGCAATATTGTTCTGGGATACGAAAGGATTCGTTCTTGAGCACTGTTAATGGAGAGGAGAAACCGTTCAGAATAAAAGCTACGCACAAAGCTAAAAGACAAAACGAACCTAACAGTTCCCCATATCGCAGTGAACGTCTGCCTTAGGAGTCTTGTTTCTCAAAGGCAGTACTCGACTTTTTGAAATTGTCAGGAATGTGGGCGCATTAAGGTAACATAACAAGGACAAAAATTTCACAGTGGTACGATCCAGTAATCCATATTTGGGTTTTCTACGGTTCCAAGGCAGCATTAATTTCCATTCCTTGCCTCCAGTCCTTTCTCGTCTGTAATGACCTCGACGTCTAAGAAACTTAAAGTCATAAAGGGGGGGGGGGGAATCTCGAGTGAGAGTGGATCTATTGTCGGCGAGAGAGTGATAGAATTCTCTGGATTATTGGATGGCTATCAGTCCCATTGTAAGCACGGCTTTATGGAAACGATTTCATTCTTCTTTTACCTCTGCTTGAGTTCTGAAGATGAGTATACTGTGGAGTGTGTACATGTAAAGGCACATAAATGTGCAAAATTAATTATACATCTGGAAGTCTTCAGAGAAACTTTTCATTTTAATCGTCACAGGCGAAATTCAGTAACGCTATTAGAACCGTAACCATAGAAAATACACATATTTTTTCACTCTTACTACCCGATTAAAAAGGATACTACACCTTATAACTTACCATAAATAAATACTTTTCCCTGTAATCAATTTCTCGATTGCATTGATACAATCCTCAACCTTTTCCTGTCATCAGTTAACCTCTTCAGTTCATCAAACATACCCCATACAATGTTTTTCCTCAGTTATGTTCTTAATAAATTATGTCCTTTCTCATCCTCTACAGTTCGTTCCTGCGAGTATTCCTTCTACTAACAACACAATTAATAACAAGTATCTTAATGTCTTAAAATGTGACTGACCATTCTATCTCTTATTTCTGCGAGACATTCCCTCAAACTTCTTTCCTCACCCATCGTTTAAAAAAATTGGCTCCATCTGATTTTCAGTATCTTTCTATAACAACACATTCCAAAAGCAATGAATCTTCTTCTTTCTGATGTTCGTAAAGTCTAAGCTTCACTTCCATATATATAGTTTTAAGACCTTCTTTCGGAGTCCTTGGTCAGTATTTGCAACTGAAAGATTTCTCTTCTTCAATAAATCTTCTTTAGCGTATTCTGCTTTTGACATAGTTAATTTTTTCTGTTGGTGTAATTTTATATCCTAGACACAGAATTAATTTGCTTTATCTATCACACCACTGTTTATTTATTGACTGTTAGTTCTATCATTTCTGCTACGTTTCATGACTTTTGTCTCCTTTTGCTTTGTGTTGAGCCGAAATATGTGTCAAATACTGTATATAGGCGGTTATATCTGCGTGTGTGTTGTTATATCGTCTCTGTTAATGGACTGTCTAGCTTCAGTGTCATTTATGACCCATTACCCAGGTTATTCAGTACTGCGCTAACATGGACCGTTGTTTTTTTTTTTTCCTCTAAAGGTTTCTCTCTCAGTCGTAATTAACCTTGATGTTCAGACATGCTATGTGGAAGAACTGTAGTGCTGTGGTTGCGTGAAGGTCTCGAGTTCATGATCGTTGTCGCCAGAGTAGTGTGTGACACATTGTTCGTTACAGTCTGACGCGTGTGAGTGGTGCCGCTTCATTACACATTCGATACGCCCACCGCCCACATTCAGTCGCACTGCAAAACCAAAAATGGCGACATAGAGGCGTGTCGCATTACCACTGTACAAAAAGTTAATAGCCTGCAATTCCGGTCGGAGCCGAGCGCGCATACTTTGGGCAGAGCTTTCCGCCACTAACGCTGCAGCTAGGGTTGCCAACCACACTTGATAATAAAGTGTCATAATTTATATTTGGTCGTTATACTTTATACTTTTTCATATCAATAAATTATGCCAAAATACTTTATTTCGAGTAACGTATACAATAAATGGAACTGAACGCTATTATGCTAGTTGCAGAGCATTCTGCCTGTCAACTAGAGATTGTTCGTTCTTTGATCTGCGTACTTTAGGGTGAGGTGAAATAGGGGGGGGGGGGGGATCCGGCGAAATCTCACGTGAGTTTTTGAAATTCTTGTAGGATGGAAAAAAAAGTCTCAAAAAGTTACGAGATCAGTTAGTAGGAAAGGGGGGGGGGGAGTCTCCGTCAAAATCTCACGTGATTTTAGAGAGTGGGGGAGGGGGTCCGGAATTTCGGAAAAAAAACATCTCTTACCGCTTGGTAGCCGAGGCAACAAGTGCGGGCCATCCATTTAATAAAAAAAACAAAAAAACAAAAAACAAAAAAACTGCTTTACGTCTCTTAACAGCGAGGTCTTTAGAGACGGGAAAGGATGGGGGGCAAGGAATGGGAAGGAATTCGGCCATGGCCTTTTGAAGGAAGCATTTGCATGGAGTGATTTTGGAAAACCATGGAAAATCCAAATCTGGATGACCGGACGGGGATTCGAACCGCCGTCCTCCCGAATGCGAGGCCAGAACGCTGACCGTTACACCACCACTCTCGGTCGGACCATCCAAATTGTGGCATTCGTGTCGACTCGAGTCTGCTCGCCGTTATTTCTGAATCGAAGGGTGGATGTGAAACTGTACCTTTCCACTATCTAAAAAATATCTTTGACAAAAACTTTTTTTTCAGTTGAGAATGTTTTCTGAAGATTAGCTGCTGTTCGTTCTAGACGTGATCTGAAATTTTTAGGGTTATTCAAAAAGAAGAACCCCATTATGCATTTTTATTTTTCACAAACTATAAAAGATACAAATACGTCTCACACGTCACTGGGTAGAGGAAGGTTCAAAGTTTGTAGCCCCCGCCTATTAGTTCCATTCACTGCCGCCAACGGCGCTGTTGTCTGT